>JAEMGE010000036.1:0-7500 GCA_033884665.1 Argynnis bischoffii washingtonia
ACCTAACCTAACCTAACCTAACCTAACCTAACCTAACCTAACCTAACCTAACCTAACCTAACCTAACCTAACCTAACCTAACCTAACCTAACCTAACCTAACCTAACCTAACCTAACCTAACCTAACCTAACCTAACCTAACCTAACCTAACCTAACCTAACCTAACCTAACCTAACCTAACCTAACCTAACCTAACCTAACCTAACCTAACCTAACCTAACCTAACCTAACCTAACCTAACCTAACCTAACCTAACCTAACCTAACCTAACCTAACCTAACCTAACCTAACCTAACCTAACCTAACCTAACCTAACCTAACCTAACCTAACCTAACCTAACCTAACCTAACCTAACCTAACCTAACCTAACCTAACCTAACCTAACCTAACCTAACCTAACCTAACCTAACCTAACCTAACCTAACCTAACCTAACCTAACCTAACCTAACCTAACCTAACCTAACCTAACCTAACCTAACCTAACCTAACCTAACCTAACCTAACCTAACCTAACCTAACCTAACCTAACCTAACCTAACCTAACCTAACCTAACCTAACCTAACCTAACCTAACCTAACCTAACCTAACCTAACCTAACCTAACCTAACCTAACCTAACCTAACCTAACCTAACCTAACCTAACCTAACCTAACCTAACCTAACCTAACCTAACCTAACCTAACCTAACCTAACCTAACCTAACCTAACCTAACCTAACCTAACCTAACCTAACCTTAACCTAACCTAACCTAACCTAACCTAACCTAACCTAACCTAACCTAACCTAACCTAACCTAACCTAACCTAACCTAACCTAACCTAACCTAACCTAACCTAACCTAACCTAACCTAACCTAACCTAACCTAACCTAACCTAACCTAACCTAACCTAACCTAACCTAACCTAACCTAACCTAACCTAACCTAACCTAACCTAACCTAACCTAACCTAACCTAACCTAACCTAACCTAACCTAACCTAACCTAACCTAACCTAACCTAACCTAACCTAACCTAACCTAACCTAACCTAACCTAACCTAACCTAACCTAACCTAACCTAACCTAACCTAACCTAACCTAACCTAACCTAACCTAACCTAACCTAACCTAACCTAACCTAACCTAACCTAACCTAACCTAACCTAACCTAACCTAACCTAACCTAACCTAACCTAACCTAACCTAACCTAACCTAACCTAACCTAACCTAACCTAACCTAACCTAACCTAACCTAACCTAACCTAACCTAACCTAACCTAACCTAACCTAACCTAACCTAACCTAACCTAACCTAACCTAACCTAACCTAACCTAACCTAACCTAACCTAACCTAACCTAACCTAACCTAACCTAACCTAACCTAACCTAACCTAACCTAACCTAACCTAACCTAACCTAACCTAACCTAACCTAACCTAACCTAACCTAACCTAACCTAACCTAACCTAACCTAACCTAACCTAACCTAACCTAACCTAACCTAACCTAACCTAACCTAACCTAACCAACCACCTAACCTAACCTAACCTAACCTAACCTAACCTAACCTAACCTAACCTAACCTAACCTAACCTAACCTAACCTAACCTAACCTAACCTAACCTAACCTAACCTAACCTAACCTAACCTAACCTAACCTAACCTAACCTAACCTAACCTAACCTAACCTAACCTAACCTAACCTAACCTAACCTAACCTAACCTAACCTAACCTAACCTAACCTAACCTAACCTAACCTAACCTAACCTAACCTAACCTAACCTAACCTAACCTAACCTAACCTAACCTAACCTAACCTAACCTAACCTAACCTAACCTAACCTAACCTAACCTAACCTAACCTAACCTAACCTAACCTAACCTAACCTAACCTAACCTAACCTAACCTAACCTAACCTAACCTAACCTAACCTAACCTAACCTAACCTAACCTAACCTAACCTAACCTAACCTAACCTAACCTAACCTAACCTAACCTAACCTAACCTAACCTAACCTAACCTAACCTAACCTAACCTAACCTAACCTAACCTAACCTAACCTAACCTAACCTAACCTAACCTAACCTAACCTAACCTAACCTAACCTAACCTAACCTAACCTAACCTAACCTAACCTAACCTAACCTAACCTAACCTAACCTAACCTAACCTAACCTAACCTAACCTAACCTAACCTAACCTAACCTAACCTAACCTAACCTAACCTAACCTAACCTAACCTAACCTAACCTAACCTAACCTAACCTAACCTAACCTAACCTAACCTAACCTAACCTAACCTAACCTAACCTAACCTAACCTAACCTAACCTAACCTAACCTAACCTAACCTAACCTAACCTAACCTAACCTAACCTAACCTAACCTAACCTAACCTAACCTAACCTAACCTAACCTAACCTAACCTAACCTAACCTAACCTAACCTAACCTAACCTAACCTAACCTAACCTAACCTAACCTAACCTAACCTAACCTAACCTAACCTAACCTAACCTAACCTAACCTAACCTAACCTAACCTAACCTAACCTAACCTAACCTAACCTAACCTAACCTAACCTAACCTAACCTAACCTAACCTAACCTAACCTAACCTAACCTAACCTAACCTAACCTAACCTAACCTAACCTAACCTAACCTAACCTAACCTAACCTAACCTAACCTAACCTAACCTAACCTAACCTAACCTAACCTAACCTAACCTAACCTAACCTAACCTAACCTAACCTAACCTAACCTAACCTAACCTAACCTAACCTAACCTAACCTAACCTAACCTAACCTAACCTAACCTAACCTAACCTAACCTAACCTAACCTAACCTAACCTAACCTAACCTAACCTAACCTAACCTAACCTAACCTAACCTAACCTAACCTAACCTAACCTAACCTAACCTAACCTAACCTAACCTAACCTAACCTAACCTAACCTAACCTAACCTAACCTAACCTAACCTAACCTAACCTAACCTAACCTAACCTAACCTAACCTAACCTAACCTAACCTAACCTAACCTAACCTAACCTAACCTAACCTAACCTAACCTAACCTAACCTAACCTAACCTAACCTAACCTAACCTAACCTAACCTAACCTAACCTAACCTAACCTAACCTAACCTAACCTAACCTAACCTAACCTAACCTAACCTAACCTAACCTAACCTAACCTAACCTAACCTAACCTAACCTAACCTAACCTAACCTAACCTAACCTAACCTAACCTAACCTAACCTAACCTAACCTAACCTAACCTAACCTAACCTAACCTAACCTAACCTAACCTAACCTAACCTAACCTAACCTAACCTAACCTAACCTAACCTAACCTAACCTAACCTAACCTAACCTAACCTAACCTAACCTAACCTAACCTAACCTAACCTAACCTAACCTAACCTAACCTAACCTAACCTAACCTAACCTAACCTAACCTAACCTAACCTAACCTAACCTAACCTAACCTAACCTAACCTAACCTAACCTAACCTAACCTAACCTAACCTAACCTAACCTAACCTAACCTAACCTAACCTAACCTAACCTAACCTAACCTAACCTAACCTAACCTAACCTAACCTAACCTAACCTAACCTAACCTAACCTAACCTAACCTAACCTAACCTAACCTAACCTAACCTAACCTAACCTAACCTAACCTAACCTAACCTAACCTAACCTAACCTAACCTAACCTAACCTAACCTAACCTAACCTAACCTAACCTAACCTAACCTAACCTAACCTAACCTAACCTAACCTAACCTAACCTAACCTAACCTAACCTAACCTAACCTAACCTAACCTAACCTAACCTAACCTAACCTAACCTAACCTAACCTAACCTAACCTAACCTAACCTAACCTAACCTAACCTAACCTAACCTAACCTAACCTAACCTAACCTAACCTAACCTAACCTAACCTAACCTAACCTAACCTAACCTAACCTAACCTAACCTAACCTAACCTAACCTAACCTAACCTAACCTAACCTAACCTAACCTAACCTAACCTAACCTAACCTAACCTAACCTAACCTAACCTAACCTAACCTAACCTAACCTAACCTAACCTAACCTAACCTAACCTAACCTAACCTAACCTAACCTAACCTAACCTAACCTAACCTAACCTAACCTAACCTAACCTAACCTAACCTAACCTAACCTAACCTAACCTAACCTAACCTAACCTAACCTAACCTAACCTAACCTAACCTAACCTAACCTAACCTAACCTAACCTAACCTAACCTAACCTAACCTAACCTAACCTAACCTAACCTAACCTAACCTAACCTAACCTAACCTAACCTAACCTAACCTAACCTAACCTAACCTAACCTAACCTAACCTAACCTAACCTAACCTAACCTAACCTAACCTAACCTAACCTAACCTAACCTAACCTAACCTAACCTAACCTAACCTAACCTAACCTAACCTAACCTAACCTAACCTAACCTAACCTAACCTAACCTAACCTAACCTAACCTAACCTAACCTAACCTAACCTAACCTAACCTAACCTAACCTAACCTAACCTAACCTAACCTAACCTAACCTAACCTAACCTAACCTAACCTAACCTAACCTAACCTAACCTAACCTAACCTAACCTAACCTAACCTAACCTAACCTAACCTAACCTAACCTAACCTAACCTAACCTAACCTAACCTAACCTAACCTAACCTAACCTAACCTAACCTAACCTAACCTAACCTAACCTAACCTAACCTAACCTAACCTAACCTAACCTAACCTAACCTAACCTAACCTAACCTAACCTAACCTAACCTAACCTAACCTAACCTAACCTAACCTAACCTAACCTAACCTAACCTAACCTAACCTAACCTAACCTAACCTAACCTAACCTAACCTAACCTAACCTAACCTAACCTAACCTAACCTAACCTAACCTAACCTAACCTAACCTAACCTAACCTAACCTAACCTAACCTAACCTAACCTAACCTAACCTAACCTAACCTAACCTAACCTAACCTAACCTAACCTAACCTAACCTAACCTAACCTAACCTAACCTAACCTAACCTAACCTAACCTAACCTAACCTAACCTAACCTAACCTAACCTAACCTAACCTAACCTAACCTAACCTAACCTAACCTAACCTAACCTAACCTAACCTAACCTAACCTAACCTAACCTAACCTAACCTAACCTAACCTAACCTAACCTAACCTAACCTAACCTAACCTAACCTAACCTAACCTAACCTAACCTAACCTAACCTAACCTAACCTAACCTAACCTAACCTAACCTAACCTAACCTAACCTAACCTAACCTAACCTAACCTAACCTAACCTAACCTAACCTAACCTAACCTAACCTAACCTAACCTAACCTAACCTAACCTAACCTAACCTAACCTAACCTAACCTAACCTAACCTAACCTAACCTAACCTAACCTAACCTAACCTAACCTAACCTAACCTAACCTAACCTAACCTAACCTAACCTAACCTAACCTAACCTAACCTAACCTAACCTAACCTAACCTAACCTAACCTAACCTAACCTAACCTAACCTAACCTAACCTAACCTAACCTAACCTAACCTAACCTAACCTAACCTAACCTAACCTAACCTAACCTAACCTAACCTAACCTAACCTAACCTAACCTAACCTAACCTAACCTAACCTAACCTAACCTAACCTAACCTAACCTAACCTAACCTAACCTAACCTAACCTAACCTAACCTAACCTAACCTAACCTAACCTAACCTAACCTAACCTAACCTAACCTAACCTAACCTAACCTAACCTAACCTAACCTAACCTAACCTAACCTAACCTAACCTAACCTAACCTAACCTAACCTAACCTAACCTAACCTAACCTAACCTAACCTAACCTAACCTAACCTAACCTAACCTAACCTAACCTAACCTAACCTAACCTAACCTAACCTAACCTAACCTAACCTAACCTAACCTAACCTAACCTAACCTAACCTAACCTAACCTAACCTAACCTAACCTAACCTAACCTAACCTAACCTAACCTAACCTAACCTAACCTAACCTAACCTAACCTAACCTAACCTAACCTAACCTAACCTAACCTAACCTAACCTAACCTAACCTAACCTAACCTAACCTAACCTAACCTAACCTAACCTAACCTAACCTAACCTAACCTAACCTAACCTAACCTAACCTAACCTAACCTAACCTAACCTAACCTAACCTAACCTAACCTAACCTAACCTAACCTAACCTAACCTAACCTAACCTAACCTAACCTAACCTAACCTAACCTAACCTAACCTAACCTAACCTAACCTAACCTAACCTAACCTAACCTAACCTAACCTAACCTAACCTAACCTAACCTAACCTAACCTAACCTAACCTAACCTAACCTAACCTAACCTAACCTAACCTAACCTAACCTAACCTAACCTAACCTAACCTAACCTAACCTAACCTAACCTAACCTAACCTAACCTAACCTAACCTAACCTAACCTAACCTAACCTAACCTAACCTAACCTAACCTAACCTAACCTAACCTAACCTAACCTAACCTAACCTAACCTAACCTAACCTAACCTAACCTAACCTAACCTAACCTAACCTAACCTAACCTAACCTAACCTAACCTAACCTAACCTAACCTAACCTAACCTAACCTAACCTAACCTAACCTAACCTAACCTAACCTAACCTAACCTAACCTAACCTAACCTAACCTAACCTAACCTAACCTAACCTAACCTAACCTAACCTAACCTAACCTAACCTAACCTAACCTAACCTAACCTAACCTAACCTAACCTAACCTAACCTAACCTAACCTAACCTAACCTAACCTAACCTAACCTAACCTAACCTAACCTAACCTAACCTAACCTAACCTAACCTAACCTAACCTAACCTAACCTAACCTAACCTAACCTAACCTAACCTAACCTAACCTAACCTAACCTAACCTAACCTAACCTAACCTAACCTAACCTAACCTAACCTAACCTAACCTAACCTAACCTAACCTAACCTAACCTAACCTAACCTAACCTAACCTAACCTAACCTAACCTAACCTAACCTAACCTAACCTAACCTAACCTAACCTAACCTAACCTAACCTAACCTAACCTAACCTAACCTAACCTAACCTAACCTAACCTAACCTAACCTAACCTAACCTAACCTAACCTAACCTAACCTAACCTAACCTAACCTAACCTAACCTAACCTAACCTAACCTAACCTAACCTAACCTAACCTAACCTAACCTAACCTAACCTAACCTAACCTAACCTAACCTAACCTAACCTAACCTAACCTAACCTAACCTAACCTAACCTAACCTAACCTAACCTAACCTAACCTAACCTAACCTAACCTAACCTAACCTAACCTAACCTAACCTAACCTAACCTAACCTAACCTAACCTAACCTAACCTAACCTAACCTAACCTAACCTAACCTAACCTAACCTAAC
>JAEMGE010000036.1:17500-20000 GCA_033884665.1 Argynnis bischoffii washingtonia
GACGCGCGTTTCGTATTGCGTACGGCGATATAGACTCGGGCGTTATATGCGTTCGGCGTTTCGTGTCGAAATATACACGAGAACGGACAACACATGCGAGTCGAACACGAGAAAAATATGATGTGTTTTTTTTTTTTTTTTTTATGATATCTTCGTGATTCGTGATATGTCTCTCTCTCGGTCGATGTGAATCGTCGAAGAGAACACACGCAACACGTTAATGATCCTTCCGCAGGTTCCCCTACGGAAACCTTGTTACGACTTTTACTTCCTCTAAATGATCAAGTTTGGTCAACTTCCCAGCAACGCCGACGGCCGTGAAGCCACCGCGTGTCGGTCCGAAGACCTCACTAAATCATTCAATCGGTAGTAGCGACGGGCGGTGTGTACAAAGGGCAGGGACGTAATCAACGCGAGCTTATGACTCGCGCTTACTAGGAATTCCTCGTTTATGGGGGATAATTGCAAACCCCAATCCCCAGCACGAAGGAGTTTCAACGGGTTGCCCGGGCCTCTAGGCCAGGGAGAACATGCTGATTCCTTCAGTGTAGCGCGCGTGCGGCCCAGGACATCTAAGGGCATCACAGACCTGTTATTGCTCAATCTCGTGCGGCTCGAAGACGCCGGTCCCTCTAAGAAGAATTTTAATACGTCGCCAGTGAGTTGCGCGACCGAAATCGCGCACACCTAAATGACGACGCCTATTTAGCAGGCTAGAGTCTCGTTCGTTACCGGAATTAACCAGACAAATCGCTCCACCAACTAAGAACGGCCATGCACCACCACCCACCGAATCAAGAAAGAGCTGTTAATCTGTCAATCCTTCCGGTGTCCGGGCCTGGTGAGATTTCCCGTGTTGAGTCAAATTAAGCCGCAGGCTCCACTCCTGGTGGTGCCCTTCCGTCAATTCCTTTAAGTTTCAGCTTTGCAACCATACTCCCCCCGGAGTCCAAAATCTTTGGTTTCCCGGAAGCTGCCCGCCGAGCCATTGTAGTAACGTCGGCGGATCGCTAGATGACATATTTACGGTTAGAACTAGGGCGGTATCTAATCGCCTTCGAACCTCTAACTTTCGTTCTTGATTGATGAAAACACCTTTGGCAAATGCTTTCGCTGATGTTCGTCTTGCGACGATCCAAGAATTTCACCTCTAACGTCGCAATACGAATGCCCCCAGTTATCCCCAGTTATCATTATTATTAATCATTACCTCGGAGTTCTGAAAACCAACAAAATAGAACCGAGATCATATTCTATTATTCCATGCACGAAATATTCAAGCGGCATTTTGAGCCCGCTTTGAGCACTCTAATTTGTTCAAAGTAAAATTGTCGGCCCATCTCGACACTCACCGAAGAGCACCGCGATAGGATTTTGATATTGAACCGGCGTTTTACCGCCGGCTCACCGACGATATGCTCCGCAGACGTGTCAGTATCACCGCGGATGCGGTGCACCGACAGCGCGGCGCACAAATGCAACTACGAGCTTTTTAACCGCAACAATTTTAGTATACGCTATTGGAGCTGGAATTACCGCGGCTGCTGGCACCAGACTTGCCCTCCAATTGTTCCTCGTTAAAATATTTAAAGTGTACTCATTCCGATTACGAGGCCTCGAAAGAGTCCCGTATCGTTATTTTTCGTCACTACCTCCCCGTGCCGGGAGTGGGTAATTTGCGCGCCTGCTGCCTTCCTTGGATGTGGTAGCCGTTTCTCAGGCTCCCTCTCCGGAATCGAACCCTGATTCCCCGTTACCCGTGACAACCATGGTAGTCGCAGAAACTACCATCGAAAGTTGATAAGGCAGACATTTGAAAGATGCGTCGCCGGTACTTGACCATGCGATCGGCAAAAGTTATCCAGATTCATCAAAATTAACGACTTCGGACGCGAGGCCCTCCGTCGATTGGTTTTGATCTAATAAAAGCACTCATCCCATCACTGGTCAGAGTTCTGATTGCATGTATTAGCTCTAGAATTACCACAGTTATCCAAGTAACTGAGTAAGATCTAAGGAACCAAAACTGATATATTGAGCCATTCGCGGTATCGCCTTAATACGGCTTGCACTGAGACATGCATGGCTTAATCTTTGAGACAAGCATATAACTACTGGCAGGATCAACCAGGGAGCTAACTTATTATTGATTAACTCTTAAGCGTCGAACGTACGCGTCCGGGATTTAACCGCGAACGGCGCGACGTTGACTTTTGTTTGTATGAGATAATATGTGTGCACCGTCGTCAAGAATATCTCTCTCGCCGGTGACGACGGCGCGTCGCTCGCAATGACGCTGACGGTCACGAGACTGAACGTTCGAGAACGAGATCTAAATAGTATAAATATAAAATTCATACTCACACTCATATATATTGAGTTTCTCGATTAACATGAGACGTGATCATAATGATCGTCGCCCGGTTTTAGAGTGATCGTGTACCATAAATGTTTATGTATAAACAAAATCGTCGCGCAACGGCGTGCACAGACAGATGCG